>JADLZL010006742.1:0-25282 GCA_015844335.1 Chrysopogon serrulatus | reverse complement strand
ACCATTTGTTCCATCTAATTTGCATCTAAACATAGTGCTTTTTAGCAGCTTAGATCCAAACATACCATTAATTTTCCTGCAAATCTGTTTTTCCCCTTGCATATTGTGATCGAGTTCTCTGATGGATGAATATGATCTGATCAATCAGTGTTCAGTAGCATTTAAGAATTTATCCAAATATAGGGGATTTGGGTAAATGGATGCACAAATTTGGAGATACAATATTGTTACCTGTCATTTATTAAGCAATTCTTCTTTATACATGCATTTAGAACATAAAGTAATAATACTTACATACATGCATCTTTTACTCTCTTAAGTTGTCTTAGAATCTCTAGAATGTATTTTATTTCAGTTTGTTAACTACAGTACTAGTACTTATTAGATTTTCCTTTCATATTTGCTCCTCCTGCCTGCCTTATTCATTTACCAGGTTGCCACAGTCTTCTCTATGGGCTTACCTGCGGCCCAGGCTGGGATTTCACTGCTTGACCATGGAGGCCAAATTTTTTTCCGACCCAATGATCCATCCCTTTACCTCGTTACTGGGCATGGCACTTCGGCTGATTTTGTCTCATCAAACAAGAGTTCATTGCTAGGGAAAATCCTCCGGCTCCATGTGGACCACGACATGCCTGGTAAACACCACTAACTTTACTTCTTCCCATATACAGTATTACAGTAAGGCCATAATTACAAGTAGTAGTACACCAAATGATGATGCCCGAAGCAAGTAGTAGTTAGTTCCCCTGGATCGTGTGTGTTTGTTTTGAGAAACCGACTGAGATGGTGTATTATGAGTGTATTATGAGTTTATTCTATTAATTTTGGCAGAATTAAACTGCTCCTTATGTATATATTAATTATTGGCTTGTGAGAAATGAGATAGTGATATATGATAGATCAATTTATTTTCAGAAAAACGTGAGAAGTGAAAAGATATTTAACCATGTCATTTCTTATACCAAACACACTACGAATTTCAGGAACTGATGCTGACGTCTTCCTCTCTAGTCTCAACATCTCAAGGGGGTGTGCCTTGGATTACTCTGGCAGTCTGTACTGTGCCAGCATTGATGAGGTATGTACATATATATGCGCATTGTATGTATATACATACATACATGTACATACGCATAATATACATATATACGCGCATTGTATGTATATACATATATCCATGTACATACGATATAACAAACAAAACAACTATTGATCTGTAGACACAACGAGAGCGGGTACACTTAATCTCCAGCAACAACTTGTCCTCAGCCACCTCAGTCGTCGTCCTCGACCTCGAAAGTCCGGCAGCTGGAATGGCGTCAGCGGCCATTGTTTGGGGTCTCCAGTATCAGGGCTCAGCTGACGCTTCGCTAAGCGGAAGGTACATAGACGTGCTTCTGCTTTCTACTCAGATTCTGGTAGTGGAACGATTAAATTCATGCATTCAGTCCATATATATTCTTCACATTTTCACCTACGATATATAGGATCTTTAGTGATGACGACCTTTTCTGTGGATGCATGCAAATAAAGGTTCATCTATGCTTACAACTTTGCACTTTGGTCCGCCGTGGAGTGGCCACCAAGCAGCGGCCAGTACACCCCTACCCGAATGCTCGTGGCTTGCTCCATGACCTCCCCGATACCCTGTCAAGACGGCACCATCATCGTCTCCTTCGCCGAGGACCAAAATAAGGAGGGCTTTATACTGGCCACAGACGGCGTGTACAAGATCGTTGCGTCCAGCCTCTGCACCGGCGGCGGCGACCTGCTGCTACCGGCACCGGCACCTGCGTCACATAGTTCGTCGGGTGCAGTTTTGGGATCGGTGCTGGGTGTCATGGGAACAGCGCTTATTTTCGCGATTTGGATCTGCATGAAATTACTACAGGAAGATGGTAGGGATGTGCCATGCCTCAGCCTCGAGTGCTTCCGGGACTGCTCCTGCAAGGACAACACCTGCATCTGCTGCCTCTGCTAGTAGGTTTGGCAGCTCACTGGTGCGTTATGCATGTCGCCAAGGCTGCTGGGACCTGGGAGCCTGGGATGCATGCAATTTCCCTTTAACTTCTTTCTGCTTGGAGCGGTCTGTCATCTGTTGCTCGAGGCTTTTATTTGCGATTGCGATTGATAAGTTTGTTATTTTAATACGATGTTAAACCTTCAACTATTTCCCTTTCACGATGAACTCAGGTTTTTCAATCGACCTGCTGCCATTTTTGTTAAGGGGTCATTTAAGCAAACTCTCTTTCATTTAGTGGTTATTTATGTCCACAGATTTTATGATGCTTGTGACTTATAATACTTGTTATTTGTTAGCCCAAATGCAATGGCGCATTTTGAGGTTAGCTCCCTCCATCCTATAAAGCAAAATTAATATATAGGATTCCAAATTTGTACTGCCAAGCTAGTAGTGTTTAGCATTATTATGTCGGTACTGTTCAGCAGTGTGTATTCAGGTCATTCTGCTTCATCGTTAATCTGCTCTGAACCCAGAGTTCGATTGCCCTTAGGTATGTTATGTGTCACATATCGTCGTCACTTTCGTCATCTCCATAGTCAATTAGTTTCAGCAACGTATATATCTTTCAAGTTTAAATTGCATCCATTTTGTGCATTTGGTCAGAGGAACTCGCGAATCATATGTAATTTACAAATTACAACCTGGTTGTATCATGAGATGATGTGAATATAACATGAAACAATAGATAGTAGCATATCTATCTATATAACCTATATGTATATATAGATGGAACCCACCAAGGATTTCTCTGCTCTCATGTTAAGCCACGCACGTCATCAGGACACCGTTGTCATCTAATAGTGACAATCTTCTGGCCACTTCACACTAAATCTTGAAGCCTCACGCAAGACTAATCATTCGATGTCCTCTTGAGATGAATTTTAACCACTGCAGCTGCTGGCAGGTGCATCACTGAGAAAGCAAAACATCAAAAGCTAGGGTCACAACACCCTGTTAGTGCTGCCGAACACCCTACACTGATCAATGCCATCCCCGACGCAACAGAGAACATGAAAGTATTTTCGAATTAAAAACTGACATCCACCAAGACGCTCAGATACCTCCGCTCCTTTTTAACAATCTGTAACTGTCATCAAATAAATGCTTTATCTAACGATTCGTTGTCCACCTTGCTTCCTCTTTAAACAACACCCTAATAAACTCTAAGCACTATGCACGTACCAAAGCCGTCGTCACCGATTCCGGTTGCCCATCGCCTTTGGTCTCATGCATGATGATGATGATGATGATGATGTAGCACATCTCTATTTTGACAACCACAAGCATATGGCACAACAGGTAAGTGCAGGTGCGATTGCTCTTCTGACCATCCGTCCAGCTGTGCAGCAGACGGGCTGAAGCGTCGCGGCCATGCCCGAAGCTTCCTCAATTGTTGTGTTCCCTCCAAGTCAGCGCTCTGCCCCACCGGAGACGGCGGGTGGGAAGCGGAGTCGCGTCGCGTCACAAGTTGGCCGGAGGCAAGACGGGAACGCAGAGTGCACACTCGGCAAGCCGGAGCTTGAGGAAGAGAGGCGACAAGAAGACACTAAAGATCAATCCGTGCATCAACAAGCCATGGCTGCTATTCCGGCCATTCGTCACGTGCACATGTCCGTCCAGCACTGCTGCCTCCTCCGTCAACATTTTCCAGCAGCGCTGTATCCACGTAAACTCGACTATAACTGCTTTTAAAGCTGACAGTGGGGCGAAATTCAAACCAAACTCGTACCAATCCAAAGCATGTATATTTAAAAAGTCAAATCTAAACTAAACTAGACCATGACTTCAATCATCCACACCAAACCAAACCACTTGTACGTTCAACCCATTAAAATACATTTTTAATCCACCAATTCATTTGGCACCTCATGCTATTATTTATATTTAGCTATAAGCAAAAGCAAAAAATAAATAGATAGAATAAAAACTTATTATTAACTCCAATATTGACCGTCAAACCAAATCAAATCACTTTAATAGGGCCTAAACCAAACCAGTCCAACAACCTTCTTAGCTTGTTTGAACCCAAATCAATACAGCCCAAAAGCAAAACCAAATCTAAAAACCGGGTTTAACCCAAACCATTGTCAGGTTTAACTGCTTTGTTGTAGATAGATACAAATTAACTTGCAAACGGCAGCGCGGCGGTCGCAACAAGTCTACGTCCTACGTAGAGAATCCTCAGGCACCAAGGTGATCACCGTGCTTAATCTACATCAATCATGTCTAGCTAGCACTCTAGTAACCCAGGCAGCCTGAGGAGTACGTAATGATTGTCATTTGAGCCTATCATCAAAAAGAATATGCATTCTCTGAACTGTGACGCATGGTCCATGTGAAGCAGAAATTCTCTGAACTTTGATGCAGGGTCCATGTGAAGCAGAAATTCTCTGAACTTTGATGGTATACAATAATTGTCCAGAAACCTAGAAAAAGGTACTGTATATGCATTCTCTGAAACTCTGATGGTCCATAAACTTCCTTGCTTTCCTCCCTTGTATGAAAAATATTTACTACGGCCTTGTTTAGTTCCATGTGAGTTTTTTAGGAGAGAGATTATAAAGTCCTGTAGCACTTCGTTTTTATTTGGTAAATATTGTCCAATCGTGGCCCAACTAGGCTCAAAAGATTCGTCTCGTGATTTACAACAAAACTATGTAATTAGTTATTTTTTTATTTATATTTAATACTCTTTACATGCGGTAACAAATTTGTGAGAGGAGAGAGATTGTAAAGTCCTGTAGCATTTCGTTTGTTTGTGGTAAATATTGTCCAATCGTGGCCCAACTAGGCTCAAAAGATTCGTCTCGTGATGTACAACTAAACTGTATAATTAGTTATTTTTTTACTTATATTTAATACTCTTTACATGTGGGTACAAATTGATGTGATGGAGAGAGAGTGAAAAACCTTGGAAGTTGGAGGGGGAAGTGAACAAGGCCTACGTGTTGATCATGCTGTCGCGTCCGTTCCTGCTGTACGTACAAGCTTACTGTACGTGTGTTCACTGTTCCATGCATGTGTGCAGAGCCTGACAAAGTGCACAACTTGTACTACGCCGATCGGGGAAGGCACGGACCGCACCGGGGTGCCGACGAATCTGGTCACGCTCTAACTGCTCGCTGGCCATGGTGGCCGTCCAAAACCCTTCCACCATGTTGGGCTTGGGCATCCACGTCTCCTCCAGCTCCATCCGGCTCGTGTACTCGGAGTCGGAGATTGCCATCGACAGCGGCCTCTCTCACCATGCAACAAACATCTGAAAGAATTACTTTCACTAGCTAGTGCAGTTCTGCTGTTCTGCAGACAGCAGGCACCATCATATCATTATCAGCCCCTAAACGTGCATGCTCTGTCCTCTCATCTCCTCTGCAGCTCCATCAACACCAGAAAGAATTCACTTGTGCAGTTCTGCTGTTCTGCAATTTCCCGTGCAGTTCTGCTTCTGCAGCCAGCAGACAGCAGACACTGCCCTCTCGCCTATTGCAGTGATGGATCCTGAGGCATATTTATATGACTCATATTCTTTTTTTATTATATAATATGGAAGCCATGACTCATGTTAAGACACTTGATATAGCACAGGGTCAAAGCCTAGGCTATGTCATAAACGCAAGTCAACCTTTTCATTTGTAGCCCCTCGGATCCAATACACCTTCGCCACATGATGATCGTGTTTGCACAGCATTGCGTGTCAAGCCTGACTGAGACTGACGGTTGTTCCAATCCAAACCAGTAAAAAATAAACAGACATGGAAACAGGAAACCCTGCTAATAATCCGTTTCTCATGTCAGGTTCAACTGCTGCTATCTTCAATATAACATATTCCTCCCAGGACTTTTGTACTGACATATTCCTCCACCACGCGCCAAAAGTCCATTGGACCTTTTTCTGGTGGAAAGATTCTTCTTAAAATCTCTGGTGACTTAACAAACTTAGGGCCTCTTTGGGTTCGCAGGTTCGGCGTAGGATAGGAATACGAAACCTCAGGAATCCAGTTGCCCGCCTTCCCAAATCCTATAGGAATTCAGAAACAAAGGAAAGCATAAAGAAGGCCTTTGGTACAAGCTCGGGTGAAACAAAGGAATTGGAGGGGAGCAGGGGACGGCTGGCATGCATGCCTGATGGCGAACTGGACACCTCTGCTCTTGCTGTTTAGGCCCACGGCCTCTCGTGAGTCCTTCCAACAAGGTGGGCCCCACTCGTCAGCACATTATTCTTATTCAACGATGCTTGCCTTCGCCAGAGCGTCTCTCCAGTCTCCACCACTCGTTTTCTCTCCCACTCGCTCGCCATGGCCGCCGCCCGAAGCTGGCCGGCGGCTCGATGCCTCGCCCATCCCCTGCCTCCAAATTTCAAAGACGGCAACCATGCCTTTCACTCCTCCGGCTCTCGCGTGCGCACCATCCCTGCCTCCTTCTTCCCGCTCGAAGTCGAAAAGCCGAGGCCCATGCGAGACGCGTCGCATCTGAGGCGAGCGGTTGCCGCCCCACGCGAGGGAGCGGGGCGACTAAGCGAGCGACATGGTGTATCTCCGAAGCGGCGCTGTCGCTGTCTCCGTGCTCGACGAGGAGGTGGTGGAGCGCGGACGACCTCGGTGTGGGGAGCGGCTGCGAGGACCTCGGCGCGGCGGCAAAGCCGAAGAACGGCGGCGACGGCGGCCTCGGAGGAGTGGATCGAAGCGACCGCTGGCCCACCGGCACCCCCTGCTATCTCTCTCTCGCCGCTCTGGCCAGCGGTCCGACAGGCGGACGGCGCGCCCCGCTGTGCTTTCTCTCGGCGCGAGCTTTGTTCCCGCCAGGAAATTTTCCATCCACTCCGACCTCATGAAATTTTTCCTCTGGAATGAGGCATGGGAATTGAATCCCATGGAAATTTTCCCTTGCTGCAACTGTGATCCAAAGAACAGGATAGGATAAATTCCTAAGGAATTCCAATCCTACAAAATTCCTTTGGTTCACCCATGAACCAAAGGGCCCCTTATCTTTCTACATTCCCTCAAAAGGCAACTCTGCTATGTTATGGCAACATATTTGGTCGGATAGCCTGCTGAAAGATAAATTCCCTGAGCATTTTTCCTCTGCAAGGAAACCAAAGTGTTCAATCAGATTCTTCTTAGAAAGGAGTCGAATGTAGTTCTTTTCCTTCCTCTTTCCATGCAGGCTTCTCTTCAGCTAAAACAGCCTGGGATTTGAATGTTGAGGATCACTGGAGCTACAGTTAGGGTTCAGGGACTTTTAGTTCTAAAAAAGCCTATAATATTATTTTTGGAGCAGCAGCAGGAGTTTCTCCTTTTTTTTTTTTAAATGCATGTGAGCTTCTGGAAATCTTGGCAAGCATAAAATTTTCTTTTGGTTACTCCTATGGGCCAAAATTTTCTTCAAGTCAATATGATTAAGTGACATGCATTGCATATGTGTTTGGTGGTGTGATAATCATGCAATCGAAAGTGATTAAGTATTTTTTTCATATCAAACTTATTAAACTTGAGATCCAAATTTGAATTTATGGTTGCATTTCAAACTTAGCAAATTTGACTGTCTCTGAAATCCAATTACGGATTCAATTTTTGGAGGCCAATTAAATGCAATTCTTTTTTTTAAATAAAAAGATACCCAATTTTGGCCCTAATGCAAAGTTCAAGGATCAAACCTTGCATTAGTGCTTTTGGTTGTGGTGGATGATCACTAACCTCTCTCTAAATCAGTGGTTAAGCTTGTTAATCAAATTCAATTCCAAAACCGTACCTGTATCCTGTTAACTGAATAAAGTTTCAGTTCTCTGAAAACTGAACTTCAGTTTCATCCTTGCCCCATTCTCTGATCTATATCCTTAAATCTAGGCCCTTTCTGATCTTGTGCCTTGAACCAAAGATGGAGATCTCGTGAAGGAGAGCAAGTTTGTCAACTTCAGCTTGCAATGTTTCTGCATCAAAACAGGAGAAAATCGATGAGGAATTTGCTGTTTCAGAGATGAACAGTCAAGAGCAGAGGGGAGCAGGACAGCAGGCTGGCTCCTTCGCCGTCGGCGGACTGCCGTGGCCGGTTTGACCTCCTCCTCGTGCTTGACACGAAGCAGCTTCGTGAAGCACGTCGCAGGCAGGAGCTGGAGCTCTCCCACTCGCCCTTATCCACTGAAGCACCACGTCGCCATCCTTCTTTTCTCTCTATCTTGCATCACCACCGGCGTGCTCCCACCAATCCGGCAAAATTCGTGCAGCTCTTTTCTCCTTGGCCCTCCAACTCATGCACCCAGCTTCGCAACTTCGTTGTGACTCGCCTGAGCCCCCAAGTGCGAGCTATCGTTGCCGGAGTTGGCCGTGCCGCCGTCTTCTTCCCCGCGGCCGTCAGCAGCCCCGCCGCGAGCACCCCACCGTGGCCAGGTCTCCCTGCCAAGCCTCCCGCTGAACCACCTAGTGCGTTAGCTTTGCCTCGCCCCCGCGGAACTTATTGGCCCGTTGGTTCCCTCCGTCGAGCTGTAGACGCGCGGGAACGCGCGCTCGCCGCCGGAGTGCTCCGCCGCAGCTGCCTCCGTCGTGGACGCCCCTGTTCTGCTCCATCTCCGGCTCATCTAGCAGGAGCATCGGAATCACGGTGAGATTGCGAAGCAAACCTCGTCCTTTCTTTGGTCTCTACCGAGCTCTCGTGGCCGGAACGCCGTTGCACCGCTGCCACCGCAGGCTGCCGCGCCGCCATGGACGCCGCCTTGCTAGCTCCGGCCACCGTTTGGTTCCGTTCCGCACCTCATCGTGTTCGCCTTGGGGAGAGGGAGCCGTGGGTGTCCTCAACGCCGCCCAAGTCCCCGCCGTCGGCGAGATCACCGGCCGGCCGCCGGTGCTCCTTTCTGTTTGAATGAAGGAGAAGCAGAGGGAGAGGAGAGGAGAGGAGAGGAGTGTGGGCCGGGCCCGCTTTCAGTGCCTGAGAGAGAGAGAGAGAGAGAGGATGACGGGTGGGGCCTGCTATCAGTGTCTGTGTGTGTGTGAGGGAGTGTTTAATGTTTTCAGAAATGGAATTTAAGTGCGGTTTCTTTGTTAATTCATAGACAAATGTTGAAAACTGATACAAATGTAAACTAAAATCTGATGTGTTCCTTAAGTTGTGCTGTTTCAGAGGAAAATAAGTGCTGAGCATGTTTGATGTTTTTGTCAGGATTTAAAATTACTTCTTTTAATTAAGAAATGAGCTTCCATGATTTTTGTAGGCCAAAAAAATAGCCAAAAATCATGAAATTTATTTTTACACTGTTTTATGATGCAATTAATCTCCACAAAAAGTTTGAGATTAATTTGATAAAGTTTAATTTTATCCTTATTTATATGCCTTGATAATTAGTTAATAATTGCTTAAGCAATTAGTTTAAATCATGTGATCTTATCCATCATAATAATATTTGGCTATTAATGTCTAATTATATTGTTAGCCATATGATTAATAAATAAAGTTAAAAAAGTAAGAGAATGACTAGCTTAATATTACTTTCTTTTGGAGTGGGATAAAGCCCATGAGCTATTCCACCATTGCTATCTCATGATATTAACGTGCTGATTGTATTATACTAGTAGAATAGAATGTCTCACGCGTTGCTGCGGGAATAAAGTAAAAATATAAGGGAGTTTATAATGGTCGAAATTATATATATATATATATATAGGGTGAGGCTATTCAAGAGCCGCCTACGGAATGAATAAGTTATTACAGTAGCCAGGCCAGACCGTCCAACCGCACCACACCAGGCTCGTAACCTGTTTCGGGTGCTGCGCTGGTGGGTTCCCGTAATCGGTGATGCTGATTTCACGTTTGACCGAGCTAAGCTGAATCGTCGGAATCAATTGCATGGTTCATAATTATAGTAATGCAACAATGAATAGTCGGTTGTAGTCCACGTGCTATACGCTGAGATACGATCGATATGGGGTCTCGTAACTTCATTTTCCTAGTATGGTAAAAGGAGGCATACATGCACGTGCTAGTATGGTAATTAGCATGTCGAGTTACTATTTCATCTCAAGCCGTTGTAAGAAAAAGTTACTAATGAGAACACGATTCAAAATTAAATATTTACCACAATGGCATGTTCAGTTTACTATTATATCTGTGAAAGAATACTTTAATTTACTCAATAAAGGTACATTTTGCGATTTACTATAATCTGTATCTTTTGCGATTGAATATAATCCATGTTCGTTGTACGTATTCGTTGTACGTGTAGTTACCATTACTTTTATGAATAGATATGATACAAAAGAGAGTTGAGTTACGATAAATTTAAATGATTTACTAGAATATACTCCTAGATGAGATGCCTCCTTTGGTTAGTTACGATAATTTGTTTACTAGATTTGCAAAAAACAAATTACTAGAATCCAGGCCTTTCTGACCTCTAGTAGTTACGATATTTTATTTACTAGATTTTTGAAATTATTTACTAGAACATGAATTATTTATTCTAACATGGAACACTGATACGAATATGAATTAAATGTATACGCATCAAAATTTTGAGAGACAAAAAAAGTTGTTCTAAATCATTTCGAGCTTCTCCCGAGGCTTTGGATTACACATTGACTGTAAATAATTCACATTGTTTGGAGTCCCAATGGAACTATGAAAAATCAACATTCAAGAGATGTTTGGCGACAACATGAACATAACCCCCATGTACAGTGGCAAGCTTGCAACAGCAGTTGTTGATCCGGCAAAGAATGACGAACTAAATTGCCTCTGCATGACTGCAAGGAATTTTAGTAATTAGACCCAAACCTCAACATAAAAAATGCATTAGGACTATAGTTGTTGTGCATAAACTCACCTAAAAGCATGGATTAGGCGGAGAGGAGGTAGCAGGAAGAAATCGAGGACGCTGAATCTCCATGCATATGTTGAATTTCTCCTATGGTCACTCATCATCACATTAGGCCAAACCAATGTAAGAGGCCAGCAATCGTAGATCCGCCAAGATAATAACGAACTAAAATCGTGATCTGCCGACATGTAAGAGGCCCGGCATACAATAAATGGAGAATACTAGTATAGACAAATTAGAAAAAGGCCATGCACCACGACGGTTGATGGCAATAAAAAAATTATTTCTTTCGGCTAACCACACCAACTGAAGAACACTAAACAAATTTAGATGTACACGTAAGAAATAATCAAATCCTAATCCTAATGAGTATAGTAGCAATTTCTGCACCTGCTATTCTGGTAACATGAGGGCGAGTCTCCGCCGCAATGATGGATCGATGCCTCCGCTGGCTCGTTTCTGCAACACGCAAACGCAAATAGTTGAGCAAGGATGGATGCAGTGCCAAGCGGCCGGCGGTGAAGCACCATGCCTGCGGGCTGTCGAGGACAGTGCGTGCGGAGGAACAACAGAAAGGGAATTTTGTATTTTATATTTGTGCGACGATTTCTATAGGCATTAAAGGTAGCGGCGGAATTAGGGGAGTCAGCAGCTATAGTAACCAGGCCAACGCCCCAAGCGCCCAAGCGTGCAATCGGGTCGAGACTAGCGGTTTGGGTGCAGCTCTGAGAATAACTAATTCAGTAGCCGGCTACACATTATTAGTTCTATATATATATATATATATATATATATATATATATATATATATATATATATATATATATATATATATATATATATATATATAGGAAATTCCATCCTACTCCTAGGGAGTAGTTACTCCCATGTTAATATCTCTAGATTTAAGATGTATATGACCAAACAAAGTGTATATACACGAAGTATATAATCATACTAGACCATCTATGGTAGTATATATGTCAAGTATGCATGCATACATAGAGTATGTGGTTATACTTATTTTATATACTACAGTCGGTGGCATTTTTTTGTAATATATTAAAAAATATGGGTTCCTTTAAAATTTTTTTCACGTAGGAAGATTTGAAGTATCTTAATATGAGTATATAAACATACTTAAAGTGATAAACAAGTATAAACACATACGCAATATGTTGTTTTGAAGATGGGAGTACTACTCCCTGGAGTAGAAAAAACCTTCTTCCTATATATATATATATATATATATATATATATATATATATATATATATATATATATATATATATATATATATATGGGATGTAGTAGGTCAATTGTGGAGGTTGTATCTATTGATATGGTATAGATTATTTGAACTGGGCATCACCCAAATCTCATTTATATACATGTTTTGGTGGACCATATATAATCCATATGATATGCAGTTTTGCTAGGTTTTTTCTTAGAAATAGTTTAAATTTTTGCAAAAAGTTATTGAAATATATTCAAGTGGGGGTCTTGTTTTGAAGAGTTTATTGCGAGGAACACCATGGTGTAATTGGATTTTAATTATGATACTTGGTTTAGGTGCTACGACTTTTTTCTATTTCAAAAGAAATAGGTAGTGAGAAATAAATGAGAGCCTTAGTGAGGGTAACTAATCAGCAGATGTAATCAGCGCTAAACGCAGCTATGATGACGTCATCTCTATTGATTTGACTAATCACAGGGAAGAGAAATAGGCTAGTGGGGGTTAGGATTATAGGAGTTATAGATTTCATTCCATCCTATTAGTTAATTAATTGATCTTGTTAATGGTATTCCCGCATGATTCATGGGCTCATGGCTTGACTTCCATGGGAATGGAGATCGAATCGAAGGTGGAGCCGGGTTAGGCTACGTAGCTGGGAATGGAGAATCGAAGATGGGGGTACGCTATTTCCGACGACATCTCGTGTAGGTGCGGGGTGACGCGGCTGTTGTGCGTTTGCGTGCAGCGCCAAAAGGCCAAGGAACACATCGCAAGCAAGCAACAATGTTGCGCCTTGCCCGGTGCGATGCCGAGGCCGCCGCGATTCCATACACACAAAGCAAGCTCTTCTTCCTTTCTGGATGGAAGAATCTTTGTCCGTGTGTGTTTCCAACTTTCCATTCCACCCGACGACGTGATTGTCCATTCCTCCCGTTTCTCTCTCCTTTTTCATACACGAATTAACAACCACTTAATTCAAGCTCAAACAACACTACACTGTAAATAGGGAATAAAGAGAAAGGTCCCCGCTTTTGGTTGAGGATTCGTCAACCATTATTGAGGAAATAAAGATAGCCACAAAAAAAGGTTAAATGAAAGCTAGCTGCCAAGAAAAGGAGGTTAACTCGTTTATGATACTATCATTCGCTCCTTTTTTTATTACGTAGCTAGTAGTTTCATGCGCGAAATAATTAAGGGATGCAGCGCGACAGATTAATTATTTATGGTAACAAGTGGCAAATACTAACTAAGATATAAATGCTGATGCTCTTTTAATTTCCATTTTTTGAGCTGATCGAGGTTTGTACATTAATTATTGCACGGGAAGCTGGAAGCACGTGGGCACTCAGAGCATTCCTAAATGCAGAAAGTAGTTTCTATAGATATTAATTGCACTGCCAGCTAACCAATTTGCTGATGTAGCAGGTTATTTATTGAAGAGAGAGGGCAGAAAAGGAAGAAATCGTTTCTTATCAAGAAACGGTGTCTACGATTCTAAACGAGACGGAAGAAACCACGGATGACCGCGTTGGGAGCACCATCGTCGTTTCTACCAAACTCGTGTAGATCCTGTGTGGCCGTCCGAGAAGATGCGGCACTGTCGTCTCCCCGGCCGGCTTCTTCTCTGCGCGCGCCGTCGTGCAGGTTGCCGTGGAGCTCACCGCATAGCGTGCGTAGGCCCGTCGGGTAGCTCAGGCAGACGCGACGGCCGCCGAGGAGTTTGCGTCGGGACCGAGAAAATGAAGCTTTGCGCCATGATGCTGCTGGTGTCTCGCTGCCAATGAATGACTCGAAGCTGAACTGCCTACCAATGATGTCTTGTTGATGCCTTGATGGGCAGGTCGAGGCCCACGAGCACCTGCCCGGCCTCCAACAGCAGGGCACACGAGCTCAGCCAGACGCGACGCTATGGCATATATATGTACGCTGCCCACAAAGGATACAGAGAACCACACACTAGTGCTCAAATTTTTATTTGGATTTACAGATGAAAAGTTGCATTGTGAACAATGCAGAAACTAGTAGTAGTTTCTACCTTTTAGGATCCTATGTCAAGAAACTATCTTCTACGATGCATCTTCTTTGTGCTTGGATCTATTCAATTTTTCATCCCTCCGCTCCCTGGATTCTCTATATATGCACGCGAGCTCTGAAGGGCGTATACGGCCGGTAGTAGTGGCGTATGCCGCCAAAGGTTGTGACTCCGCTGTAGTGGGTGTGGAAACTGGAAAGTGCTGCTTCTTCTCGCTTTGCTCTTTTTGTTCAATTCACAATCTCATCAGGGAACCGTACACCCACTTTGGGACTGGGATGGCCGGCCGGATGGGATCGAATCGAATAAAGGGCCGGTTCAAAACCCTGTGCCTTTATTTTGCTGAGGAATCAAAACATCGAATCGAATAAAGGGCCGGTGGGATGTTCTGCTTGCTCAACCTGTTTGTACCCTTTTCTTCGTTGTAACTTGCTTGGTTACTTGCTGAGCCCCTCCTGTTCCCTCAAAAAAAGAAGAAAAGGGCCGGTTCATAACCCTGTGCCTTTATTTTGCTGAGGAATCAAAACAAGTGCCTTCTCTACAACCACAAATTCTCGACGAAATCAAAGCTGCCACAATAGAACTCACACACCAGTATGTGCAACTATTTCTTCTTTGGTTAACTAGCTAGCTAGCTAGTCCCATCCCTTTGTACGTACATGAGAAATGGCCCTTAACAACACTCACCGAACAGTATGTGAAAAGTTGCTCTCGTCGGATGCAGTTCTGCTTCTAGCCTCTCATACAGAGGGTGGAGCAAACGGTGATTACAATGTCTTGTTTCAAAGAGGTCATGGTTGGAGTGGATCCGATTCCTTTCTTTTAAACTCGATCGAACAACATTCTTCATTGTAGGATACATGCATGCATGATGCACTTGATGCTTTTTACATACTTACGTGAAGTTCTTAGCAGTACCAGGACCTGGCATGGCAATTTGTTCTAAAGCGCGGAATAACTACAAAAGCAAAAGCGAATGCCAAGAGCAAAATAAAGCAACACTAGGCAAAGACCAAGCAAATTAAATAAGGCAACACTGAGCAAAAGGCCAAGCAAATAAAATAAGGCAACACTAAGCAAAGGCCAAGCAAAAGCTGTTGTCTTGTAAAGCGATTTTTCACACTAGGGCAGTGCATGCCCGCGTCTTCCTGCGGGTATAAAAGCCCAGCAAGGGCTTGTTGTTTCAACTGACACGGTGTCTCTTCTATCTCACTTCCACCACTGCCACGAACGCACCCCAGCCTGTGAAACCATGGCGACGACGGCAGCCTCGCCGGCTCTGCTCCTGCTGCCTTACATCTTCGTCGTCGTCGTCCTGCTTCAGCCGCCCGTCGGCGTTGCTGCTCGTCCTCCTCTTCATGCCCCGGCGGTTTGCGCGCGGACAGGTAAATAATACAAGCATATATAGTCCAGTTCAATATATGTGCTACGTGTAGTATATGATTCGATCCCCATTTTATTAAGGATCACGCGTACGGAAGCAAAGCAAGTTAAAAAGTATTATGTTCCATTCCATGTTCTGGTTCGTAGCCTGATTGGGTTGATGGATTATTGTTTTTTTTGTCTCGATCTCTGGAATCAAATCAGGGGGTGTCCAGCCGGTGGCTCTCAGCAAGACGCTCGACTTTTGTGGAGGTCGGATTGGGGACCTCACCTGCTGCGACGAGCGAAAAGACTCAGCCCTGCGTCTAGCTTTCGTCAACGCCTTCTCCAGCTCCAGCTCCAGTTCGTCGTCGTCCAACAAGCAACAGCAGCAGCAGCAGCAGCAGACCCCCGACGCGGCCTGTGCGGCCCTAATCAAGGACTGGCTTTGCGCTGTGAGTACTCTTTCTGTCACTGAACTTTAATTTGGGTCTGCCGGGCGCGAGAGTATCGGGTTCTTCTCAGTCGAGTCGAGTAGGAGAAGGAGGGATCAGGATGTAGAGATGTAGAGACCGTCCGTGTACTGTGTACGTACGTACTGCAGGAATACGTGGGTAGCGAGAAGAGTTCCATCTTCTCTCCACCCAGCTCGGCGCGTAGCTGCACTGGACCACCTCCGATCCGTCCAACAGGCGGCCGCCGTTGCCGGCTCCCTCCCGGCGGGTGGGCCACGCGCGGCCGCCGTTAACGGTGCCCACATCTTGAACGACATACATAGGTCTTAGATAGATATCTCATGGGATGGATGGGACCTCTCTTCCATCGCATATATATATAACCGCACCTGGCCTCCTCCAGCTTAGATCTGTGATTATTTCGATCTCATTATTTTTTTGAACGAATAGATCTCATTATTTGCTTAGATCTATGATTCATTCCCAGGTGTTCCTGCAATACAGCTGCGAGCTAGTCAAGTTTCATTATATTATAGCAGTTCGATAATAATGTGTGAATTTTTGCAGTAAACATGCATGATAGCAGTTCGATACTATGCGTGCTAGTCAAATAAATATGTGCATGCTGTCCATATATAATGTTATTTGACCATGTTGCTTGTATGTTGTAGTAAGATCCCACACTTCAAAAGAGGTTCAGAAAGTTGTTATTAGGTAAGATAACTAATGCATATAGATCGATTACTTTGAGATTTGATTGCATCCATAGCCTTATATTACTCATCTGCCAGCACTTGTTAACTAGCGTTTGTTGAATAGAGGTGAAAAGGTATCTGTGCTATTAACTGATTTTTCCTAAATTTGGTGTGAATTATACATTCAAAGACTTCTTGTTAGTATTGAGTTACAGATAGATATGTGCTTTTGAGGTGTTCCTATAACTGCCATGTGCATGTGATCAGGAACCTCTACACAAGAGATCAAATTCCTTTATTTGGATGTTATATATATCGTGTGCTAGCTAGTCTCGTTCTCTAGGTGATGACTTACTTCTTAGTAGTTCTTGCATTGAGATCTTGTTTTTGTTTTTGTTTTGTTTTTTTTGTTCTTATTGTACTATACATCTTCGGCAATCATATCGGGCCCTGCTGCTTCTTTGACTATATTGACCCACCAAATTGATTCAAATTCGTCAATTGGATTGTGTTACTCTAAAGTTACACTCGTAATAAAGACTGTAAATATTTTTCTAGCTAGGAAACTGCTAGCATATTTTTTTAAGGTCCTGCTAGCATATTTTTGCAACTTTCTGGTTTTTAATCACAATTAATATTTCAGTGTTCTTAAGTTTGAACTTGTGTGTGCGTTTTCCTTTTTTTAGCCAAAGTGTTTTGGTTTTGCCTCGTTTGTTCTTCTTGACAACCTATTGGTGAAATGCATTTGTTCTTTATATGCTGCAGCTCACTCATCAAAAACTGTCTAGAACCCAAGTTTCTTTTTTATTTTCTTCTAGTGATGCTACAGCCAAACAAGAAACAAGAGAATTCCATCAGTGCGAGCCATTTACTGATAGTGATGAAAAGTTAGTCAAACCACACTACAATAAACTTGACTGATGCAGTGATAATTTTTCAATTATATTGATTATTGGCAACTTGCTGCTAAAAACTAGTGATTATTTCAAAAAAATGGTTGAAATATGAAAAACAAAATCAGTTAGTTGACTGATAAGGCAGCAGGAGATTGTTTTGGGGGAGCTCGAGGAAGAGACAAAGAAGAGGGAGATGAATTAGGGGATACTAAACCTGAGCGGAGCTTGGTCGTTGTTCATTCTTTGTGCTTTGTGTGCTAGTAAAGAGGGAATGAGGGATAATATAACTTCTCTTCAAATGTCTGTGCTTGTAAATAACCATCTTTTGTTACTATATATTCCTACTACGAATTATTAGAGCCTTGTGTAAGTTATTTTTCCTTGTTTATTGTTAGAATAACACATGCTTTGTAGTTTAGTTTGGTGCTCAAAACTCCACTGTATAATCAAGAGGCCTAATTAATGGTCAAGTAAAAAGGAACGAATTGCTATGCATATCTTCGTAGGATTAACATAGAGGCTGGCTAGTTAGAGACAGTACTAGGTAGCTCGTCATCAGCCCACCATGCATGCACTGATAAAATTGGGAATCATGAATGAATGATAGAAACTTACGGTAAATTACATTCATGTCAAAGATATTTGCATTTAAGAAAGCAGGGAGTATGTCCTATAGGATCATACTTTTTTATGTAATTTGCAGATAGAAATGCACATTAATTTTTCCCTATTTGCCTTTTCATTGCACGGCACAGTATATGTAGTAAAACTAGTTGCCGGGATATTAATTGTTTAGCCCCTGACACACTCTTCGTTTCATATTACTGTATGTAGCCTCCTTTCGACTCATATAAATCGACATACTCTCATGAGTAAATACAAAAACTTTGAAGATTATTATTATATAGCCTGGTGTAGTCTTAGGGTCTGTTTGGTTGCACCAGCTAAAGTTTAGCTAGCTAAAATTTTAAAGTAAAACTTTAACCAGCTAAAAAATTTTTAGCTTAACTTTAGCTAAGATGTTTAGATGCTCTAGCTAATAGACTCAGCTAAACTTAGCTGGCTTTAGCTAGGTTGAAGTAGTTAAAACCAGCTAAAATTTAGCTAGTCCTTTAACTGGGCTCTAGCAGCTAAATTTAGCCAAACAGACCCTTAGATGGGCTTTCTAGAGAAGCAAACACCCAATTAGCATACATTGCAATAAGTTTGTGCATGTTGTCCACCATGTTATTTGACCATGTTGTTGTAAAATCCCACTTTGAAATAAATTAAAGAGGTTGAGCTGAGATTTTTTTTTTAGATTGAGGACCACAATGTTTCCAACCTACCCCTTTCAAATTCCCGAATAAGGAATGAGCACAGCTAAGATTAATTTGAGATTTGACCATATCAATCTATAGCTCCAATCTCCTTACTCATTCTGCTAGCACTTATTAACTAGCTGCTAATTCTTTTTGTACCATACCATCCGATCCCCTGCACGCAGGTTTGTTTCCCAGTCCCAGATGACACCCCACTTCCTGCGTCGTGCGCCGCCTTGGCTCCGGCTTTGCTGTCGAGCTCCGCCGAGCACCTGGCTCGTATCTCTGCCCCTGCGTTGCCTGCTACCAACAGCATGTGTCTCGAGAAGGTTTCAGCGGTGAGCTACAGTGGTTTGACCGTGGCACCGGATGGATCGGGACGCGTCCTCCTGTGGAACCATCAGGGCGAGGTGTGGTTGGCTTCCATGCCGCCGGCGTCGGAGATGCAGACGGCCCTCGCCAGCCCTTTCATTGACCTCTCCGGTCTTGTGCGCTACGACGAGGCACGTGGGCTACGCGGCCTGGTTAGTGTGGTCGCTCACCCAAGCATGGATGGCCGGCTCGTCGTGTCATACACCACCACCAAGTCCGACGACGACTGCGGTGGCATGCTCGTGGTGGAGGAGCTCTCCCCGAGAAAACTTGGTTTCGAGGTGCGTAGCTTAATTTCTCATTCAAAATCTAATGGACGACGAATGTGTTCTGATCAATCAGATGCAATCAAGGTCAAGATTACTATATTGCTACTCGTAGTTAGTTATTGTTAACTATTCCTACACTACTAGTGGTAGAGTATTTATTAGAATTTCCTTTAATTGCCTGCTTTCATTTCCATTTCCATGTCAATTAGCAGCATACCACGGTCTTCTCTATGGAATTTCCTGCGGCCCAGGCTGGGCTTTCACTGCTTGACCTTGGAGGGCAGATATTCTTCCGGCCCAACGATCCATCATCACTTTACCTCGTGACCGGGCATGGCGTTTCGGCTGATTTCGTCTCACCAAACAAGAACTCATCATTTGTTGGAAAAGTTCTCCGGCTCCATGTTGACCAAGACATGCCTGGTAAACACCACCAACTTTACTAGTAGTAGTAGTAGTAGTAGTACACCAAATGATTTCTGGAGCAAGTACTAGTTCCCCTAAATCCTGATGAATATGTATTTGTTTTGAGGAACCAACTAACGCTATATGAGCTGGTATATAGCGTAAGTTTATCTTATAAATTTTGATAGAACCAACCCGCTCCTTATGCAAATATTAATGATTAGCTTATAATGAATGAAGTGAAAAAAAAAAGTGATAGACACCCATTGTCTGTATGAATTTCAGGAACTGACCCTGAGGTATTCTTCTCTGATCTCAACATTCCAAGGGGATGTGTCTTAGATTACTCTGGCAGCCTGTACTGTGCCAAAATTGATGAGGTATGCACATATATATGCATGGTACATATATACATGTACATACGCATAATAAACAAAACAACTATTGATATGTAGACACAGCGAGAGCTGGTATACCTCATCTTCGGCAACGACAACCCCTCCTCATCAGCTACCTCAGTCGTTGTCCTCGACCTCGGAAGTCCTACAGCTGGAATGGCGTCAGCGTCTATCGTTTGGGGCCTCCCGTACGAGGGCTCAGCTGACGCCTCACTAAGGGGAAGGTACATACACGTGCTTTCTACTCGGATTCTAGTAGTGGAACGATGAACTCATGCATTTGGTCGATTTATGTTCTTTAATTTTCACCTAAGATAGGATCCTTATAGTGATAGCAATCTTTTCTGTGGATGCAAATTTTATATAGGTACATCTATGCCTACAACTCTGCATTTTGGTCCGCCGCGGAATTGCCGCCAAGCAGCAGCCAGTACGCTCCTAGCCGAATGCTCGTGGATTGTTCCAGGAGCACCCCGATACCCTGCCAAGACGGCCCCATCGTCCTCTCCTTCGCTGAGGACCAAAACAAGGAGGGAGTTATACTCGCCACAGACGGCGTGTATAGGATCGTTTCGTCCGGCCTCTGCACCGGCGGCCCGCTGGCACCGGCACCTGCGTCCCGTGGCTCGTCTGGCAACACGGTATGGGGATGGGTGGGGGGTGCCATGGGAATAGCGTTTCTTTTGGCGATCGGGATCTGCTTCAAAGTACTACAGGAAGAGGGTAAGCTCGAGTGCTTCCGGAACTGCTTCCAGGGCTGCACCTGCGGGGGCAACGGCACCTGCATCTGCTGCAGCTTCTGGAGCTGCTGGTAGATTTGCCAGTTCACTGGTGCATCATGCATGTCGCCAAGGCTGCTGGGAGCCTGGGACGAGGCATGCAATTTTACTCTAACTTCTTTCTGCTTTGGAGCGGACTGTCATCTGCTGCTCAAGGATTTTATTTGTGAGAGTTCACAAACTTGGGTGAACGTAACTTCTTTCATCTTCAATGTTTGATTGATTTTGTGAAGGATAATAAACTGGATTTTGTTGGTGTGTGCAAGAAACTAAAAAGAAACTTTTAATAAATCTTTTCTCAAATATATATATTCATAGAGACTTTTGTTGGCATGTGCTTGGTGGGCGCGCATCTTAGTTGGCTTTAATGATAGAAAGTCTGATGTGATGGCTTGAATGGATGGTGAATTTTGTGTCTGCTATGATTAAGAACAATAGTGATAATTTTGTTTGGAGGCTAATTGTGGTGTATGGCTCCCCTTACGAGGAAGGTAAACTTAGGTTTATTCAAGAGATGGGGTCTTTCCTATATAATTGGGATGGTCCTACTGTGATAGAGGGTGACTTTAATTTAGTGTCTAGTTGTAAGGATAAAAACAATGGCATAGTGAATCTTAAATGGCTTGACCTATTTAAGGATCGGATTAATATGTTTGGTTTGATTGAGCTTTTAAAATTGCTTCTAGGTCTTTTACTTGGACTAATAATCAGGAAAAACCAATTATGGCTGCCATTGACAAAATTTTCTGTACTACTACCTTTGAGTAGAAGTTCTCTCTAGCTTTTGTTTCTACAAAAGCTAGGGCAAACAGTGATCATGTCCCTTTGCTTCTAAATTTTAATACTGGAGAAAAGAAAAAAAAACCCTACTATCTTTAGGTTTGAAAATTGGTGGCTTGAGCTACCAGATTTCAAAGAGTTAGTGCTCAAATATTGGAATACTCCATGTGCTTTTTTTTTTATCCTATAGACATTTGGCAGTTCAAAATTAGGCTCTTAAAGAAGAAAACCAAGGGTTGATCCTAGAATAGGAATGCGGAAATGAGAAAGCTTAAACAAGAGAGTGTTGAGTTAAGTGTAGCAAAGAGGGATAGGATGGAAGCCATTAACAGGGGGCTTGGAGTCTTTGTGGAAACTAGAAGAAATCAAGGTGAGACAGAGATTGAGGGATAGAAATATCAAAGACGAAGATAGGAATACAACTTACTTCCAGACTATGGCTAACCAGAGGAATAGGAAGAAAAAGATTACTAGTTTAGAGAGGCTTGAGGACTGGATAGATGACAATGAAAGCATACTTAAGCATGGTTTTGATTTTTATAAAACCTTGTTTGGGAAGGAAGAAGTTAGTGGTGTGCATTTGGGTGATGATTTTTGGAAATAAGATGAAAAGGTGACTGGGCTAGAAAATACTATGCTGGAGGCTCCCTTCTTAGAAGAGGAGCTGAAAGACGCTGTTTTTGGTTCATATGCAGAGGGTGCTCTAGGCCCTGATGGATTCCCTTTTCTCTTCTATCAAGTGTTTTGGGCCGGGATACTATTAAAAATGATCTGATCATGATGAGGAGTCTTGAGCAAAATCAGCTTGATTTAGATAGGCTCAACTTTGCCATGATAACTTTTATACCAAAGGAACCTGATGCTAAGAATCTCAAAAAAGTTTAGACCTATTAGCCTTATAAATTGTAGCTTCAAGATCTTTGCCAGGATGTTGAACAACAAACTTATTTCTGTTGCTAACAGACTTATTGCCTCTAATCAAACTGCCTTATTAAAGGTAGGTTTATTCTGGAGAGTGTGGTGGCTGCTCATAAAATTATTCATGACGTCTATATATAGGAATAAAAAAAAAGGTATTATTTTGAAGTTTGACTATGAAAAAGCTTATGATCGAGTTAGCTGGAGTTTTTTGAGTGATATGTTAAAGTTTAGGGGTTTTGGAGATAAGTGAAGAACTTGGACCGAGAAAGTAGTACAGGCGGATCTATTTGTATTAGAATGAATGATAAGAATAGTAGCGCTTTTTTAAGCCTGGTAAAGGTTTAAGGGAAAGGAATCCTTTGTCTCCCTTGCTATTCAACCTTGTTGCTGATGTGTTTACTAGGATGTTTATAAAAGCCTCCAAAGTGAATCTTATTTCTGGTCTACTGCCTCAGGTATTATCTTTTCTCTATGAGACAGTTTCTCCTATGTAGTTGGGTGCCTGTCTGCTTGACATGTGAGCCTGATTGAGAACGAACAACTGCAGAGGATCTCGTCCCCTCAGTAAACGAACAACTGCAGAGGATCTCATTCCCACGGTGAAACAGAGGCAGAAAAGTTTACAGTGGCCAAAGCTCAAAACAGACAGTCAGCTCACGTTTTCTACACTGGTCATACGTTTTATTTTGCATTTGCATGTGGTGTGGAGACGTGTGGTGTGGAATAACTAGATAATACCCCGCGCGTTGCTGCGGTAATTTTATAGAGCCGCTGAAGAGAATAGTTCATGGTTTGAGAAATAGTGAACTCACGATAAACACAAATGTTTATTTGAATCTTCAAGGGAACCTAAAGAATTTTATTTCAGGATAAAAGGAAGTCAAGAATAATGTAAAGCTGGTGATTGCCAAAGTAATTCACTGGTAAATTTATCTTCCACTTAAACAATATATATATAGTAGTTGGTGCTACTGATGGTGTTATGTATATGTACCTACTAAGAAAGATCTTAATTCGGCCGGGCTCTTAGAACATTGTCAATGAGATGTGATGGTCATGTGAATTTTGCATATATAGGTACGTGTTGCATTCTTCAGACCAAGATAAAAAAATGAAATCATTCATGTACACAATACGAAGAAGTGACAAAATTAAAACTGATCTCAACTAAGACTATACATACTATGATCCGATGCAGTATTCCAGCTAGGTTGGCGAATGATAAAGAAACTGGAATTTTAATATAAAATAATTTCTAGATAAGCGGCAGCATATGGGAAAGCAAACAGGCTAACGTGATCAAACCATCACCGTGAACTTCACACCGCGTTGAGGGAGGGAACAACACTGCCTGAGGGAGGGAACAACACTGCCCACTGCCCAGCCACCGGGGATCGCATCTACCTTTTCGCCAGCGTCCACGATCTTGTTGAGGATCGAGGATCCAATTGATGCATCCGAACGCCCGCCTCGCCGGCCGCCGGGCGTCGATGTCGTTGACGACGCTGACCCACTTGAGCCACGTACGGGATGCCCCGATGGCCGATGCAGTTGCTGATGCAGAAGCGGAAGGAGCCCAGCATGACTGCATGAGCACGCTCCCTCTACCGGCGTGTCCTGTCCAGCCCGTATCCCGATCAGGATCCACCCGACCACATCCTTATGAAGTCGCCGGGGAGCTTGCTGACGTGCACAACGCTAGGCCACCGCTGCTGTTGCGGTGCGGCTCCTGATCCTCGTCGGCATGGATGTACCTAGATGAACTATGATGTCGCGGCTCTACTGCCGGCGCCCACGCACGAAGGTCGAAAGTTTGTGGAGGGCTGTGAACCTGCCCGGCGGTGACGAAGCATCTGATCGCTGTATGTGGCAATAAAATAGTCTTGACGCCTATCATGATTGCCCAGTTGAAACGACAGAGGAATTGATGATAATGGCATGATGAAGCGAAGAGACGCCGCAGAATACTTGATGACGTCATACCTAATGATTCAACCAATCAAAGGGCAGAGAAATAGGTTAGTGGGGGTTAGGATTATAGGAGTTATAGATAGACAGTGATGATGGTATTCCTATGCCAGAAGTTAGGGCCATACTGTACGTCTAATCTAAATCTACCATTAACCTTATAAGCCGATACATTTTTTCTCTCCCTCAGTGAGCCACGTCGCTGGGTACTGTTCTGTTCACAGAACAGTACCCGTTCTCACAAACAGTACCCGCCCGTGATAAACAGTAAACCCGTTATGAATAGTGATCCACAATAAACAGTAACACCGTTTCTAAACAGTGCCACCCGTTATCCCTTTACTGTCCACTTCTGTTTTTTTTTTGTGCCCTCCTCTACCCATCCTAAATAAAAAGAAAATTGTTTTGCCTCCCCTCCCGCGCAAAGCGCGGGGTTCCACCCTAGTTTAAGATAAAGCTAAGTGGAGTAGTTGGGAACCACCGGAAACTGTTCAAGAAATATATGTCAAAAGAAGAACATGGAGGTGGAACCTCTTTGGACTAATAAAAATCTTGTTTGTTTGTGAACATAAAAAAATGCAAA
>JADLZL010006741.1:0-17524 GCA_015844335.1 Chrysopogon serrulatus | reverse complement strand
CGAGATAAAATCCTAGCCTTCTAAATATTGATGTGTTTCTTATGCCTTTTGATATATAAAAAGTTGACGCTATCCACCGTTAACACACGGCTTGCATTGTTTAATCTTGCGTATGCTTGATTTAAGCTAGTTATCAGTTTAGATCTTATTTGTAAGACTGTATTGCTTCAATCTCTTGCAAGTAATCGATTTAAGCTAGTTATTGGCTCTATTAGATCGGTAAATCTAATAGATTCATTAAGTTACCAATATTGTTTATTTTAATCTGATTTATTTATTACAACAATATCTACTCGCTCAATTGAGATTAACAGATTAGAATAAGCTTAAATATTGTTAAGATCTACTGTTTTGACAGACATATATGTGTTCATGTTTACTTTCATCAAACAGTTGATCGGGCTCATATCGACTAATTGTTGGTATAAATTAACTGCACCCTATTGTAATTGTTTATCGATTATCCGCAAGCGCCTGGATATATATACCGATCAGCACTTCCCAAGATCAACCTGGTTTTTAATATCGAACCCAAAGGAACAGTAGTGATAATGACTAAGTTTATAGTTCTTAATCTAATGGGCACAATCAATCTAGAGAATATTGAGAATGAGGAAATAGCTAATGACTTCTAATTCCGACAACCGCTAAGCTTTGTATAATACCGTTCTAACTGGGCAAGTAACCTGAATAAGAGCAGAAATCAGAGTTCTCTCCTACCAAGAACCTTTAAGCCTATCGATCCTATCAACGGGAAGTGGGCTATAGAGGATTCAACGAAGCTATAAAGTCACTTTCGCGAGCTACCACTATCTGGCTAATCAGGGGACATTCATAAGCAATCATAGCCTAGACACCATATCTACATTACTTAATTACTACTTCAACCTAGGAGCTACCAAGATCAAAGTACTCAATATGAGTTGCAAACTTAAGAACAAATAAGAACAAATTCTTACTTGAATCGAAGTGTTGAATATAAAAGGACCTCGAACGTAGCTCCCAAGCGAGGGAGCTGAATCCAGATGAATACAGCTACGAAGAAGCTCCGACAGGCCGGGACTCCTCCGAATCTCTACTCCTCTACTCTATCCCTCTACTCTTGATCTTGATTGCTAGCCTAGATCTATTGGATATCTATCTAATGCTCAGGCTCTTTAGCTCTTGATCTAGCCTCCTCCAGGGGGGTCTGGCCCTTTATTTATAGCCCGGTGGGATGAATGCCCGCCGTTGGATCAAACCGACTTAACAAGGGGGCCGAGATGACTCCTGGAGGCGGTGGAAGAAGATTCCGAAGAGAGGAGCAAACCCTAGGCGGGGGCGCCGCCCGGCGCCAAGGTGGGGCCGGGCCCCCCACCTGGTCTCCTCTACCGGTCCCCGTTGCTTCGGTGTCTTCCGAGATCCTTCCCACGCCTAAATAGCGATCGTTTCCGTCGCGGTTAAGTTTCATGATAATTATGCACTCTAATCCCTCTTTTAAGCTTTTTTGGAGAATTCCCTAGAAAATATACAATTCACCAAAACTCGTGGAAATTATTAGTAATAACCCTATTCTTGTAGATATTCATTTATAATGCAGGGGATAATTGATAATAAGAATTATACATTAATAAGTGTCAACATGGATCCGTAAACAAGATATTCTCCCATTGGAAAATTATGTTTGTGCTTATATTTCTCATGCACTAAGCTTCGGCATTATCTGTTATCTTCTAAGTGTATGGTATATCTAAGTTTGATGTGATTAAACACATGCTGTCTATGCCTATTTTGAATGGAAGGATTGGTAAGTGGATTCTTGCATTATCATAATTTGATTTGAGCTATGAATCGACTAAGACAATTAAAGGTCAAGTAATAGCTGATTTCATTACTCATCATCATAAAAAAGAAGTTAAATTACTAGACTTGACCCCTTGGGCATTGTTTTTCAATGGATCTACCTATAAACAAGGTGGAGGTATTGGTATTGTTTTAATTTCACCACAGGGTGCAAGTTTTGAATATGTATTTCTAACAAAGCCGATGTTCACCAATAATTAGGCTGAGTATAAAGCTATTTTTAAAGGACTTCAACTTCTATATGAGATAAAGGCCGAGGCCATTGAAATTTTTGGTGATTCTCAATTAGTAATTAATCAATTGTTTGGCCTATATGAATGTAAAGATGATATATTGAGAAAATATTATGAAGATTACCGAGAATTGCTTGATTCTTTTTTCTCAGTTGTTATTAAGCATATTTCCAGGAGTCAGAATCAGGAAGTGAAACGACCCGCGATTTCCACGAAGGGAAATCCACAGAGTACATCAATTACAGTTGATACCACAGTTCATACATCGTGAAAAGGTACAAGTTACAGAGTATTACAACACTTGCAACACACCTAGGTACACCGTATTCTAACGATAAACACACACGCGGATCAACATCAGAGTAGACGTAGCGAGTGAAGGCTCCTCCTTCACGGAGAATCATCAGAGTTGGGGTAGAGTATCAGCGGGCGTAGACTTGATCTCCTTAACCAAACTTGAGTGTAGGAACGAGACCACCTAATTCTTCCAGCTCCATTATCATCGTAGTCCTCCTCGGGTACCAAACCTGCTCAACTCTATCAGTACGATTTGTACTGGCCACTAGCTCCCACCCTATGCTTTGCTTTGCTGTGTGGTAAGTGGAATGCAAGGGTAGAGGAGAAGGCCTATATTTGGCTGTAGTTTTCCTATGCAAAATTCATAATATAAATATAATGTAGTTCATCAAGTTTTAACCCATCTCATCCACACATCCATCCATCCCATCCACATCCACATCCACACATCTCACCACACTCTCACTCTCTCTTGTCGGCAAGGAAGACTCCCGCTCCTCCTTGCCTCAACGGCCTAAGCCGGAATCCAAACACATCCAGGGGAGAGAAGAGAAAGGACTCCACTCACTAATCATGAGGGGGGAAAACATAGGAATGTCCATGACCGTGGACACGGCTATACGTATAGATCGATCAACTCTGCAGAGCGTGTACACCGGAACCACAAGATCACCATCATCGACGATGCCTCGTCTAGGCCGATACCAAGCTGCCGCCCTAACCGGCCCGATGCCACCCTACCACTCAGCTCTGGGGCACCCCGAGATCCACCGGCACGCCGAGAGGCGTGAGACGTGGTACCGGATCCCTAAGGGTTCCACGTTGTCTCGGGAGGGTGTGGGTCTCAAAGACCCGCACCTCCCTACACTATCTCCTATCAACCTAGTAGTAATGGCAGGGGGCCAGCTAGCCGTCAAGTCGTTTCCCGCCCATCAGGAACGAGTGGTGTGTACGAAGGGGTCCTATGAACCGGTTCTCAAGACATACCAGTCCTTAGGGGTGACTAGACAGAACATCTTCACCTTGGGGCCCGATGCCCCGTGCCTCGACGGCACCTCCTGTTCCGAGGATTCGTCCCACAAAGACACTCCTCCCCGGAACCTTCTCACATCACATGTACCCGCCACAGGTACTTCCTCACATAGGGAGTGCCCAGATCACACTCCCCGGCAAGACTTGTCCCCTGACTCGTCGTAGATCCTGTCTAGTCAACACAACCCTCACCACACACCCAAGACACACGCCAAGATCTCTCCCAAGTTATCCCCAGTTATCCAGTTCACGGCACCACGTGCCTTAGCCACACACAAGCATGTATGAGTAAAGTGTAAGTGTGTAGCAAGTGGCATGAAGTAAGCGAGTGTCTATTCTAGCAGCGGGTGTGCAGGGGAAAGGTTGCGTCAAGGTAATGGCTTATCAAGCAATCTACCATGCATCCTATCACATTTATTTGCATAGAGTAAAGCACTAGCAGCTACATATTGCATGTCTAATAGGATTCTATGAGGTTGGGTGGGACGTGGCACCTGTTTATAGCAATCCATAGTCATCCACATCTGGTTGCTCTTCGTGTCTCCTCCCAGCGGATCTCTGGTCTATCCATCGTCACCGTGATGCAACTACCTCGATATAGTGACAAACAATACAAAAGAGCAATAAATCCCTAACCAAAATCCAATACTACCCAAAAAGCAACGAGATATAGAAGGAACTAGATACCAAACCAACACCGAAAGACTTAGCCCTCGCAGAGAGTGTCCGATCCTCGGGCTCAAATAAATAGAAGTGGTTGTCTGCTAAGCACAAGCCCGGATCACGACCATGGTATAGCCAGTACTTCCTGGGTCGATCGTGTCGACCTGTACGGCTTCAAAAGAAAAGGCCTTGATCCTAGCTTAACTTAACCAAACACCACGGTTGCGACCTTCCAATCCGGACGTCATGGAAATTGGCGAGGACCGGAGGGTCACAAGCAGGAGAGAAAAAGGGAAATAGGAATAGCAGGGTTTGGCCCTTGTAGCCTCTAACCCGTAAGTCACAACTACTACATAAGATTCGAGTAAGAACAATTAACATGAACAGGGGAATTGTGACTTGGTTCTGAGGCTCTTTAGCTTACCCGTCATGGTAGCCGACGGTAGCAAAAGAGATTGGGACACGAACAACAAAGGAGCGACTATAGGTCCTCTCGACCCACACGACACAACAACGTCGGGGCCGAGAAGAGAGTAGCACGACGGGGAAGAGGAGTTAGGCGGGCATGCCCATGCCGCGGCCTCGGTCACATCCTCGGTGAGGATGGTTTTCCAACGGTCGATCGGATCGACTCGCACGGGCCCAAGAACGGGACATAGACCATAGCTTTGCTAACTAGAAGAGATAGCCCAGTCTTTGATCCAATCGTCATGGTCGGACGGGATCAAACAGAATGGCTAGTGGGGAAGAATATAAGGCAGAAAAGAAGGGGGTGGTCTACTCCTTCCAATGCGCATGCCATGGCAAAAGACAGGGCATTGGAGAGGAGCGACGCACGGGAGAACTCAAGTACCTAAACCGTTTGTAGGGTACCTCGACCAAGGTGCACTATAGGCACTAAGGCACCCTCCGTGGGGTCCCTAGCGGTGCGGTTGTCACCGCGGGAACCCAGGAGTGCTGTGGTCTAGATAGGTACGAGCATACAAGGGTTTAAGCACGACAGAACCAAAAGAGGGAAAAGGGCAAGATTCTCCTTCCTTTGATTCACTCGCCAAGGCGGTCGACGGGAATCGCAGGAAGGGAATCAAGAGGACATAAAAGAACACCGACGAACACAAACGAGCAACAAAAAGGGATTTTGGTTCCACGGCACTTCGATCCACATGACATGGTAATAGTCACCGATCGAAGAGTCCAGAATAAGGGACTCGATCCACACCTTGTTACATTAGCGAGAATCGAAGGAGAACAAAAAGGAGGATGGTCCCGTACCCTTCTCGACCTACCCGTCATGGCAAAGGACGATGGTCGGAAGAAAAGAGACGAAGGTCTCGCGCGGTCCCGCGATCCACACCGACTCGTAGGGCGCCACGACCTCCGTGCAACTAAAAACGGCACAATGTGATCCCTTGGGCTCTTAGCGATGCGATTGTCACCGCGAACTTGAGGGATCACTACGGTCTATGTGGCACAAGCATACGAGCTAGATAGGAAGAAGCAAAAAGGGAGAAAGGAAAAAGAGGTAGAGCTCGACGGTCATGGCGAGGCAACTCGCGGCCACGAGCTTCACCTAACGAGTTGGCTTTTATCGTTCCACGAAAAGTCGCCTCCTAATTCGGCTCCCACTAGACTAGGTCATCACAGGGGTTCAAGTCCATGATGACTACGTCCCTAGGGTCGAATAGGGTCTAACGATCACCACGCGATGAAGCTAACTAAGATACGAGAGAGGGAGGGATCGTCTTCGGCGTTACGACCATTCATTGGGGATCGCACGTTCGGACACGCCACTCTCTCGGCCGGCTCGAAGGCGCGGTCCACAGATAAAATCTCAAACACACAAGCCAACATAAGATGATGACCAAACAGAATAGCACATATCCATAGCATGAGACAAACCAAATACAAGGCACGGTACAGGCATAGATAAATAGCAAGGGCGGAAAAAGAATTAAAAGCGGGGGGGCTTTGCCGACGTCAAGGATGATGTCGGCGAAGGTTCTAAAAGCTCGACCTTATCGATGGAGTGGCGAGGCCGGCGGTGGAGCATCGCTGGAGGTGGTAGGAGGCTGGTGGCTAGCAGCGGCTCACTGTAGCCACGTCTGGCCAGCTCTGGCCAGCTCTGGCCGGCTGTGGCTTGCTGCTGGCCAACAGCGGCTGGCCGTGGTTGGCTGCGCCTGGCCGCAGCCTGGCCAGTGGTGGCTGCGACTGGCCAGAGAAGGCCGGGCTTGGCCGGGACGAGCAACAAGGCGGTGGAGGGTGGCCAGCTTCCCTGCGGAGGTGAAGAACAGCGGCACGAAGGCCGGTCTCAGTCCCAACGTCGACGGGAAGAGAGAAAGGTGGGGTCTTGGGCCATGGTAGCTCACCAGCGGTAGCGGAGAGGGTTGGGCGAGGTGGTAGGGCGTCATGGAGCAGCATTGGAGGTGGCAGGAGGCCTGTGGCCAGTCGCAGGGGTCCCTGGCCAGCTCTGGCCACTGGCTGGCCAGCAGCGGCTACCTCTGGCAAGCTGCGGCCTGCTGCTGGCCAGCAGCGGCTAGCCGTGGCTGGCTGCAGCTGGCAGTGGCTGGCTGCGGCTGGCCGGTGGTTGGCTGGACGAGGCCAGGAGCTTCGGGGTGTTAGCTGCGACCTTCCTGCAAGGTTTAGAACACGGCACGAAGGCCGGTGTCATGCTCGGACAGCGTGAACCAAGGGAGGACAGGTGCTGTGGCGCTATGGTGGCTTACCGCTGGCAGCTTGGCAAGGGAGGGTGCTGCTGGTGGTTGCTCGGTGTGGAGGCACTGTCCAGCATGGTGGGACGGTGTGGAGCTAGCCGGCGCGACGTCGTGGCTTGTAGGCGGGGTGGGGCGGAGGAGCACGACGTGGCGGCGAGACGGACGGACCTTGGGAGGAGGTGCCGTGCCGTGCCCGGCGGCCGCCTGGCCGGTGGCGTGCCCGGCGACACCGGGCGCGGGCGGCTCGAGTGCGGCGCCGGGCGCATGGTGGCGGCGGCTCGACAACGAGGGCGGCGACGACGGACGACGCCGCCGGCGTCCCAGGTCGCGCGGCCGCGTGTGGTGGTGGTCGCGTGGTCCGCGCGCATAGGGCGGCGGTGGTGTGAAGCGCGGTGTTCCTGGGCGCCGCGGCGCTTAGCCCGGCGCCGACGAAGGCGAAAGTCAAGGGGAAGGCCGAACGCGATTCAGCGGCGGCGTGGCGGGTTTACCGATGTCTCCTTGGCCTTGGGCGTGGCGCCATCAAGCCGGGCGGAGGCGGACGCCGCGTCGCGACACAGCTCAGCGCGGGCGGCGTTGTGTCCCTTGCTGCAAGCCGCGGTGGCGCGCCACGGAGGAGGGCGCTGCCTCGGGCGCAGCGTAGGGGGAGGGGGAGCGGGGAGATGGCGGCCGTTCTTGGGAAGTGGAGGAAGAAGAAGAGAGCGGCGGCGGGAGGTGGAGAACGAGGAGGCGACGGCGGCCGTGGGGGGCTTTTATAGCGTGGCGGCTAGGGCTTCAAAGGGGCTCCCGGTGATCCTCGGCGTCCGTGCCATGGGCCGGACACGCGGCGCCATCCCGGGCGGGGCGGAGGGGCGCGGGCATGGGGCGCGAGGGGCATGGGCCTTGCGGCGGCGGCGGCTCCCTCGGTCTGGGGGCACCCGTGCCCAGCTAGGGTTGGCGTGGGGGCACCCACCTGGTGGCGGCCGGGCCTGGGCCTCGCCAGCGCGTGCGGCCTGGCGTCGGGCTAGCCCGGGCCGCAGGAGCCAGTGGCCTGGGGGAAGGGGAGGAGGCGTCTTTGGGCATGCGAGGAGGCGAGCGGGAGCAGGAGTGGGGGCGCCACGCTGTTGGGCCCGGCTGGCGGCGTGGGCTGCCGATTTGGAGAGGAGGAAGGGAAGCTCAGGGCTGGTTCATGGCCTTGGGTCCAATAAGAGAAGGTTTTCCTATTTTGCTAAGAGTGTTTGGATAAAAGAAAGAGGACTTTTCCTCTACATCATTGAGATGTGTCCTTCATATTTTGCCGAGAAAATTGGAAGTGGATTCAAAAGGTAAAAAAAGAGAGAGTTTCCTTGGAGATTTAGTGGAATAATGAACAGGTAGAAAAAGGATTCCCTTCCTTTTAATAATTTGGGTTGAGGGGATTGAGGGAAATTTAGTCTAAGAGTTTTGGAGGAAGGTCTTTCCCAAATTGCCCCGTGATTTGGGAGAGATTCTTCCTATCTCTCGCTATAGGGTTTGAGATGAATATATATATACACGTAAAAAGAGAGGAAGAATTGATCCTCTCTTTTTGGTGACTGGATTTAAGAGGAGTTAGAAGGGGATTTAGATGAACTCGCCATGGGCTTGCAAGGGAGAAGTGGGAGATAAAGCTACGGACTTGTGCATTTCAACTCCAAACAAAACTCAAACCCGACGACCAACGCAAAACAAGCACTCACCTACAAGCCATTCTATATGTATGCAACGATTCAAAAGCTAATTTCCACGTGTTTCACCTAGCCACTGCATGCATCACACATTGTAAGAAAAAGTTTTAAAAAGTTCAGATTTTTGGAGTTTGGAAAACCTAGGATGTTACAGGAAGCTAATCGATTAAGTCAAAGTGCTTCTAGTTATCAGCAAATTGTTGGTATTTCTAACGTCACTGCAATAAATCTCAATTTTCTATCCCACGCAAAGACGCTAAAAATGTTGGTACTAATTAACTTGCCTTTAGCAACTAGCCACTAGTCTCTTTACCCTTACTCCTAACTATGAAATTAGGTTGTCATCCCCAATTGTAAAGCTAGAAATAATTATGGTACTAAATCTTATTATTTTATGTGACTAGGTAGAAATAAATAAAGATAATTATAAACTAAGAATGATTCTGCAAGCGGACAGATAATTATACCATTGTAGCAATTTACCTAGAGTCTTACCAGGTTGTCATTTATATTTTTACCACTTGGAAGGCATTGCTAAGAAGCTACTCTATAGTATTGATAACTCTTTGTTGACGGTGGATAAGCGTCAACATTTAATAGATCAATAGACACGAGAAACATATAAATATCTAGAAGTCTAGAGTTTTATCTAACAATTTTCACGAGTTTTGGTGATTTATCAATTTTCGTGGACTGAATCGAAAAAAAACCGAAAAAGGGGCAAAACTACAAATCTACACCACGGAATTATCCGAAACTCGTGAATACGTCAAACTACTTTAGAAGGATCCGTAAGACACCGGCGAAGGAGAGGCGCGGCCACCTCCCAGGGGGGCCGGCCGGCCCTACCCGTCCGCCTTAGGCCGGCCGGCCCCCATGAGGGGAACCTCTCCCCCTTCTAAAATATTCCTCCACCGTCTTTAAGGATCAATCTCAGTCCTACGTGAAGTCGGTTTGATCAAACGGCCGTCGTGCATCCCACCGGGCTATATAAGCGGAGCCGACCCCCGTGAGAACCCTAATTCATTCAAGTCATTGGTGATTAAGTCATCCAGAGCCAAGAAGCCCTAGTTCATCCAGGGCCCTTCTAGTTCATAGTTTAGCCTAGTTAGATCTTGAGTAGAGGAAGTCAAGTTCTTCATCGATCTTGGATTCCCGATGTTGTCAAGAAGAGAAGAGTCTGGTATAGTTCTTAAGCTTTTCTTTCTTATTGTAATATCTACGTTTGTACGATCATTACTAGCAACATTATTCTTCATTATTATATTCTTGATTGCATTGTTCATTGTCTACTTTGATATGTCTAGTATAGTTAGTTTGCTATTATATTCATACACTGGTTCGTATAGCGTTCATCAATTCGATCGGTTGATGAGTGGTAGGTTGTGTGTAGGCATGGTGCCTAGATGCATTACTTATCTGTGAGTATCTCCAGTCATGCCGGGTAGTGAGGTAGATCATGGGTGTGACAGACCCATTGAGTCCTTTGTAGGCCTTCTCCCGTACGATGGATTGGTAGAGTAGGATTGTCAGGTTAAGAGGAGGTTTCTGTCCTCATCTTCTCCTGTACATTGCTCTGATGTGTTAGGAAACTATAGTAGTATAACTTAGCAATAATTGTTAGACATACTTGCATTAAATAAAGTAGCTTTGACTGTAGCTTGAATACTTAGGAGTTATTTCTCTATTAATTGATTAGACGATGTTAACATGACTAGATTGCTCGAAAGTGAATTAGTATTATTATTGATGACTGATCTATGCTTATCATATATATATATCTTTATCATGTGACTTATTCCTATTATGAGTAGAACATGACATTGGTTATATCTCTCATTCATTGCATATAAGTGTTATCAATGCTATAGATTATATGTTTAGCTAGACCTTCCCAAAGGTATAAATATAAATCAACAACCTGGTAATACTCTAAGTAAAATGCTACAATGGTATAATTATCTGTCCACTTGCTTGAGAATCATTCTTCATCTATATATCATTATTATTTCTGCCTAGTCACATAAAATAATAGATTAATATTAGTACCATTAATTATTCCTAGCTATATAATTGGGGATGACAACCTAGTTCAATGCTTAGGAATATAGGTAAAAGGTAGTGGCTATTTGCTAAAGACAAATTAATCAAGTATCATACATCTTACGGTGTTGTTATTCTAATAACGCTATGAGATGCCAACAAGCATTTTTGGCGCCGTTGCCGGGGAAATAAGCATTTAAACTTAGAGAGTATTGATGACTTAGATGCACCATAAATAAGATCGATCACCCAATTTAGCCCTGCTCAAGCAGGATTACCTTTGTTTTGCCTACTTTAATATCTTATGTAGGGTAATGAATGAGTGGTTTACAACCTTCCGACAATCTCCTGCAAGAAAAGAAACACATTGAAGAATCCAAGATTAGATAAAAAGGTCGACGTCACGAGAATTCAATTCATATCTCAAGTGATCGGGTACAAAGATGCTTTGCATCACTCACAAATTCCATCATGTGAGTCATGGTAAGTATGGTCAAATAAATTTGAGAAAGTCTTGCTCATGGACTTTAAATTTGATGAATAGTTATCTTGTGCATTCCACTGCATGTTTACTTCAATCCATATATCCACCTTGTTTAGTTTAAAGTTTCTCATCCATTACATGTTTAGTTCCGTTCATATATCCACCTCACCTGTATTCTTATAAATAAAAAAAAAAACTCACCATGATCATGTTCGTTCATCTCTACTTAAATAAATTTCTATAGTACTTTTATACTACCTGTTTTTTGCTATAGTATGCTTAGGGTTGGAAGTATCTTCATACACCTATGAAATTGGACATTGATTGTTTTCTAAGTTAAAGTAGACATGGTGTCTAGTTTTATTTTTGAATCACAAGGTGTGTTGATCTTACTTCTAAAATAATTTTAAATTAAGCAATGTGCTTAGGTTAAAATTTTTTCTGAATCAAATTGGACGTGAGTCTAGGTTGATTTTTTTTTTTGCCGATAGTACACTTAGTAGATACTGGTTATTTCGTTGGACTAACCCTTATAGGAGAATTCTTAAATTCAATCTAGGTAAGTCAAGAAAAGAAATTTACATATGAGATGAATCAAGATAGGTAATAACTCTGCACAAAGAAGACCCAGCTCATCCTTCATTAATGAAGAACTGTAAGTATCAATGTTTATTCATTTATCTTTGTTGCAAGCTATCTCTATCTTGAACCATGTTAGAATACAGCAACAATATGAAACATGATGGAAACAATCTATGCTAAACAGTCTTAAAACCATACATCATCTTGTTAGCATAGAGTTGCAAATAGTATGGACAACAAAACCCGTATTCTAAATTTGCTATATTCCCTCGGGTATATGTCCATTAACATTTTGCAGGAAAAAAACAAATTAATTGATCATGAGTAATGTCAAAGGCAATCGAGCATTGAGCCTTTCCAGGACTCAAGCTAGGTGGATGGTGAGAAGCAGAGAGCAATTCACTCTATATCAATCAATGAGTGTCCTGTTTTCTCTCATCACCTTCGAAGACACCACTTTGTATGTCGGCAATAAGGATGTCTAGTAAGGCCATAGATGACCGTGATCATAGAAGAGACGCAACTAAACCATTGGAGATGAAGTTTTCACGTGAGCATCATAGAAGTTCCCTCATCAAACCATCAAGACGACTGGCGTAGTGCTCACAAAGAAGAACCCCTCATCACCATGTCGAAGGAAGATAAAGACAACCATAGTGGAACTTGAGTTTGCACCTTCATGGACCCCACTCATCAACCATGAATCAATCAAGATCAAGAAAATGTTGATGAAGAGCATACAATTGTTAAATGCTTTGCTATCGAAAGGTGAAAAGGCTAGAGTAATAGAAGGAAGGCCCTTCTCGAAGGACCACAAGCCATCGCCAATAGATGAGTTGGACGCCCCTCCTTCTTCAGGTAAGTCTATCATCACTTGCAAAGAAAGGAGGATAAAGACATAAGGTACGTTTATCTAAGAATCGTGCAATATTAAACTATATTCAATATCTTATACCATGTTGCTAATTTATCTTTACCTTATGCCATGCTCAGTTTGCTAAAAGTTTAAACAAACAAAATGATCCTTTGGTTCACCATACATACCCTTGTTTCTAATTGAAGCTTTAGTCTTTTAAACTTTCTTGTTCTATTATGAGTATGCTTTAGAATATTACTGCTTAAACATGATTATTGAATCAAAGCATCCTTGTATAAGAATTTGGTTAGACTACCCTCTCATATATCAAAATATTTAAATCATATTAGAGACACTATTTATAGAATCAAATCAAGGTTAGAGGTATTCTTGAAAATAATATCTTCACCTTAACCTTGTTGTAGTAATGGTGAATCATTAACTCCATAGAAAACACTATCCATACCTTAATTATTATATTTCTTCGGGCATATGTTGTCTACTAATCCCTTGTAGAGAAAATAAGAGAAGCAGAAGGCTAGAAGAGTGAGAAAGGAATACAACATATGAGACAAGATGCTAATAAACATCTCAAGATGCAAGGAAGGAAAAGACCAGTGAAATTCATCTATCCTTTACCACATGGTGTCATCATACTCTATTAATAAAGGTAATATCTTAAAAGGTAAGTGGTCATCATTTTCTCTTGGTCTTGAAGAACACATCATAGCACCAATCTCTTGATCTCAGTCTTAACCTAAGGAGCTAAAATATTATATATCTTATTTTCTTTGGAAGATGATAGTCATCATGCATGTTAATCTGAATAACTTATAAAGATGAACAATCCTTCCATAGGTTAATGAACTCCACTCCTTTATCTCATAAACTTAAATGCTATATTTATACTTTTGATCTTCTCACCCATGTTATAAATCAATAATATAAACAATATCAATCTTATTGTGCCCAAGGATAGAGAAGAATGAATAAATCTTTGGTTCTGTTGGTCTTTTCCCACCAACAGAGCCCATGCACTTGATCTCTATCTTGTCTTTATGAGCAGAACATACCCTGAGTACAGTGTGGAAAGATTCCCCAAATCCTACAAGTGGAAGTTCTCAACCAATGATAATGATGCGTATAAGATTGGTTTTAAGATGCTAAAAAAAGAAAGAAGGTGGAACAACCATTGGAAGCGCCACTAGTAGAGGTACCACCTCAATCCTCATCCTCAAAGAGCAAACCAAAGTACTTGAACCACTTTGCAAGGAGGAGTCTAGTTCGGAGGACTTAAAACATCGAACCCTCGCCGTGAGATAACATCGGTAGTTATCCATATCTACTTTCTTATATTGCATGATTTATTTTCTCTTCTACATGATTACTTTTCTACATTAGTACCGCATAGAAAACAATAAAAATAAATAGATATGCATTAGGCCCTAGGTGAAACCCTTGCGGTGTAAAAGCTATAGGAGTTCTCACCATGGTGGCCTAGAAAGTAAAAATAAATATCATGCATATTTTCTTTCTGCATATAAAAAACTCTAAAAATATTAATTGAGCATCCTGCTATAATACTGTTATCATAAAAAAATACTTTGGAACCTCCACAACACCAAATCCTCTAAAATGGCTATCCACTACACTTTTTTATCCTAATCCGTTACACGAGTTTTGGTGTTTTGTGAGAGCTTTCTGCGAGGATGATTCCAAGAGCCAGCTCATCTAGGAAGTTCATCTTCATCACTTGAAGTACACCTTTCCAACACATAGCTAACTCCTGTGTGAAGAAAGTAACTTCATGGGTGATGAGATTGAAGTATTCCTGGCAACACTTGCTCTTATAAAGCATGAGCTCCTCTGTGAGGACCACTCGACTTCAGGCGCTCAACCACGACACCTAACTTGGGGAGAGCATCCCCTAGTTATTAGGTAAGTATACCTAAGCGATTATTGAGTCTGTTTTATAGTCATAAAATACCTAAAAATATGTGGGCACATGAAGGTCCACGTCTGTTGAGTCTTTTAAGAGTCTTTAGTTAAATAAAATCTGAAAAGCAATAAAAAAGAAGTTTTAGTCGGTCTTAGTTAATTAGAGTGTGTCTAGAGTCAACTATGAACTAGAAGTTTTGTCTTGAAGATGATGAATAGTTGCTGCTGTTAGAATTCTTTCAAATACCTAGTTTTCAACCTTGAGTTCTCCTAAGTTTTGGATATGATTGCTTTAACTTGATAATTTACTCGAGCACGAAACTTGTGAAGTAATATGCTTGAGCTAAGTCTAGGTGATTGACGGATATAATATAAGAGAGTCAGCTGCTATTTATCTTATTCTTAACGATGCTAAATTCTAGAGATTTATCTTTTAAAAATTCAAAACCTTACATGATGAGCTCTTGTATGATAAAGTTTGAATTTCTACCAAAAATATATATGATACATATTTAGATTAGGAAACCTTTGCTCATTTATGCTACTTGCTTTGTATTGAGTTTAATCAACCTTTGTCGTATATTTAAGAGAGTCTTGTCATACTTTTAAAATCAAGATCACTCACACACTCCATCCAAATATGCATTACTCTTACCTTGAGAGTAAAAGCGCGACCATTTTCACTTTTATTTATTTCCACCCCAAAATGTTTTTCTCCTACACTTGGGAGAGAACGCCCAAAAAAAAATATATATAAATAAACCCATAGGACAGCATTTGTTTATTTGCTCCAAGTTCTTTATTGTTATCTCTTCAATCAATTGTATCAAAAGGATGCATGTGGCTATGCAGAAACAAAAGGGAGTAAAAGATGGACAAGTGTCCCGTATTAAAACAATGGGTACTCGGATGCCCGTCTCCTAATGAAAGAAAAAAAAAAAAAGAAGAATAATAAAGATAGCCTATATTTTTCTAAGAAGTTAGAAAGTCTAAGAAAGAAAAAGAGATTCATTTTGAAGAGCAAAAGTAGAATTAGAATTAGCCACCACATATACACCTATCTACTATATTTCACACATATGCACATCTTGGTTTGATTGAATGACTCGATTCTCTATAGATCCATTGTTTGACTTTACAATATATGAATTGCAAGTATGTTTATCCTTATTCAATGCCACTCCTATAAACTCCACTATAACCCCTAGAATTAGGAGGGCATGACAACATGAATGCCTTAAGTAAGATCCATAAATACCACATATTCGGAGATTTGAGGGTGTCATACAATTAAGCTCGAGTTTTATTTCAAAAATTTGCCAAAACTCTAGAATTTTGGTTGAGTGAAGAATTTAAGACATAGTGCTTGACTTGATTGTTCTATCTTTCAATTGCTCAAGACCCATGTGAAAGTTAAAAAAAGCTTCATAGCTACGAGGAAAAATGAGAAAGTTTGAAAGTTAAGAGCAGGTTTGTCTAATTCAGAGGAGAATTTTTATTTGAAAGCATGTGTACTTTTGAGGGCGTGAAAGCATTGTAGCAACTCTGATCCAACTCTAGGCTTTGCTAAGGGACTAGCAAAGGGTAAGCTTGGGGGAGTTGTTGGCGATTGGATAAGCGTCAATATTTAATAGATCAATAGACACGAAAACACATAAATATCTAGAAGTCTAGGGTTTTATCTAACAATTTCCACGAGTTTTGGTGATTTATCAATTTCCAGGGACTGAACCAGAAAATACCAAAAAAGGGGGCATAACTACAAATCTACACCACGGAATTATCCGAAACTCAGAAATACGCCAAACTACTCTAGAAGGATCCGAGACAGGAGGCGAAGGAGGCGAAGCCACCTCCCGGTGGGGCTCGGCCCCCCTGTCGGCCAACCGGCCCCCATGCGGGGAACCCTCTCCCCCCCTTTTGGAATGTTCCTCCACCGCCTTTGAGGATCAATCTCGGCACTACGTGAAGTCGGTTTGATCAAGCGGTACGTCGTGCATCCCACTTAGGGCTATATAAGCGGGCCAGACCCCCCGGGGAACCTTAATTCATTCAAGTCATTTGATGATCAAGTCATCGAGCCAAGAAGCCCTAGTTCATCCAGAGCCCTTCTAGTTCATAGTTTAGCCTAGTTAGATCTAGAATAGGAAGTCAAGTTCTTCAACGATCTTGGATTCCCGACATTGTCAAGAAGAAAGAGTACGGTATAGTTCTTAAGCTTTTCTTTCTTATTGTAATATCTACGTTTGTGCGATTATTACTAGCAATATTATTCTTCATTATTATGTTCTTGATTGCATTGTTCATTGTCTACTTTGATATGTCTAGTATAGTTAGTTTGCTATTATATTCATACAACTGGTTCGTATAGCGTTCATCAATTCGATCGGTTGGTGAGTGGTAGGTTGTGTGTAGACATGGTGCCTAGATGCATTACTTATCTGCAGTATCCCCAGTCGTGCTTAGGGTAATGAGGTAGATCGTGAGTGTGACAGACCCATTGAGTCCTTTGTAGGCCTTCCCCCGTACGGTGGATTGGTAGAGTGGGATTGTCAGGTTAAGAGGAGGTTCCTGTACTCATCTTCTCCTGTACATTGCTCCGTGTGTTAGGAAACTATAGTAGTATAACTTAGCAATAATTGTTAGACATACTTGCATTAAATGAAGTAGCTTTGACTGTAGCTTGAATACTTAGGAGTTATTTCTCTATTAATTGATTAGACGATGTTAACATGACTAGATTGCTCTAAGTGAATTAGCATTATTATTGATGACTGATCTATGCTTATCATATATATATATGTATATATATATATATATATATATATATATATATATATATATATTTTATCATGTGACTTATTTTGTTATGAGTAGAACATGACATTGGTTACATCTCTCATTCATTGCATATAAGTGTCATCAATGCTATAGATTATATGTTTAGCTAGACCTTCCCAGTGGTATAAATATAAATTGACAACCTTTGGTAATACTCTAGGTAAAATGCTACAATGGTATAATTATCCGTAAAACTGCTTGGAATCATTCTTCATCTATACATCATTATTATTTACGCCTAGTCACATAAAATGATTGATTAATATTAGCACCATTAATTATTTCTAGCTATATAATTGGGGATGACAACCTAGTTCAAT